>JANJGN010001253.1:0-12500 GCA_026770705.1 Isurus oxyrinchus | reverse complement strand
GACCCACGCAGCAGTATAGGAGCGACGTCTTGGACCAAGGTCTCCATGGCGACCACCATCCTACCAGTCTTGACCTTGGTGCATTGGCATGCCGGTGCTACTGAAGGACTGAGGTGATGGTGGGGCAGGCGAATCAGAGCACACAGCACCAGCAACCTGGCGTCTTTCCCGGGAATGCCTTTCCCAGGATGTGGGTGTCGCTGGCCCAGCATTTATTGCCCATCCCTAATTGCCCCTTGAGAAGATGGTGGGTGAGCCGCCTTCTTGAGCCGCTGCAGTCCCCGTGTGGTGTAGGTACACCCACTGTGCTGTTAGGGAGGGAGTTCCAGGATTTTGTCCCGTGTGGTGTAGGTACACCCACGGCGCTGTTAGGGAGGGAGTTCCAGGATTTTGTCCCAGCGACAGTGAAGGAACGGCCGATATATTTCCAAGTCGGGATGGTGAGTGGGGCTCGGAGGGGAACTTGCAGGTGGTGGTGTTCCCCATGTGTCTGCTGCCCTTGTCCTTCTAGATGGTAGAGGTGGTGGGTTTGGGCGGCGCTGTCGAAGGAGCCTTGGCGAGTGGCTGCAGTGCATCTTGTAGATGGTACACACACTGCTGCCCCTGTGCGTCGGTGGTGGAGGGAGTGAATGTTTGTGGATGGGGTGCCCATCAAGCGGGACTGCTTTGTCCTGTATGGTGTCGAGCTTCTTGAGTGTTGTGAGAGCTGCACTCATCCAGGCAAGTGGGGAGTATCCCATCACACTCCTGACTTGTGCCTTGTAGATAGTGGACAGGCTTTGGGGAGTCAGGAGGTGAGTTACTCTCTGCAGGATTCCCAGCCTCTGACCTGCTCTTGTAGCCACAGTATTTATATGGCTGGGTCCAGTTCAGTTTCTGGTCAATGGTAACCCCCAGGATGTTGAATTCAATTAATAAATCTGGATTTGAAAGCTAGTCCCCATAATGGTGACCCTAATTGCCTCAAACTGAGTGACTCACAAGGGCCATTTCAGAGGGGTAGTTGAGAGTTGACCACATTGCTGTGCAGTCTGGAGTCCCATGTAGGGCGGACCAGCTAAGGACAGCAGGTTTCCATCCCTAAAGAGGCATTAGTGAACCAGATGGGGTTTTTACGACAATTGATGATGGTTGTCATGGCCACCATCACTGAGACTTAGCTTTACAATTCCAGATTTTGTTAATCGAATTTAAATTCCACCGGAGTCAATCTCGGCATTTATTTCGAGAGGACTAGAATATAAAAGCAGGGATGTGCTGCTGAGGCTTTATAAGGCTCTGGTCAGACCACATTTAGAATATTGTGAGCGATTTTGGGCCCCGTATCTCAGGAAGGATGTGCTGGCCCTGGAGAGGGTCCAGAGGAGGTTCACGAGAACGATCCCAGGAATGAAAGGCTTAACATATGAGGAACGTTTGAGGACTCTGGGTCTATACTGGATGGAGTTTAGAAGGATGAGGGGGGATCTGATTGAAACTTACAGAATACTGAAAGGCCTGGATAGAGTGGACGTGGGGAAGATGTTTCCATTAGTAGGAGAGACTAGGACCCGAGGGCACAGCCTCAGAGTAAAGGGAAGACCTTTTAGAACAGAGATGAGGAGAAACTTCTTTAGCCCGAGAGTGGTGAATCGATGGAATTCATTGCCACAGAAGGCTGTGGAGGCCAGGTCATTGAGTGTATTTAAGACTGAGATAGATAGGTTCTTGATGGGTAAGGGGTTCAAAGGTTACGGGGAGAAGGCGGGAGAATGGGGTTGAGAAACTTATCAGCCATGATTGAATGGCGGAGCAGACTCGATGGGCCGAATGGCCTAGTTTCTGCTCCTAGGTGTTAGGGCTGGCATGGGATTCGAACCCAGGTCCCCCAGAGTGTGGATGAGCAGTCCAGGGACATTACCTACTAGGCCACCAACCCCAGCGTTGCTGGTCACCAGTGACAGCCTCAAGACAAGGGAGCCAGACACGGGGAGATGAGGAGAACTTGATTATTTTTGACGCGGCCAGGACATGTGATCTGGATTCACGAGACCAAAATGGGGCAAATTGGTTAAGTACTCGAAGGGGTAAAAGTTTGCAGGGCTAGGGGAAGGGGAGAGTTAGGAAAAAGGGTTGGGGCTAACTGGATAGCGCTTTCAAAGGGGCCAGCACAGGCTGGATGGGCTGAAGGGCCTCCCGGCCGGCGCCGAGACGGTCAACTCTTCTAACGCGGGCCTTAACCAGTCTGTCCTGCACCCCAGGGGTCACCGTCGACGCCCACTTGGTGGGGAGCACCGGCTGACCCGCAGCACAAGGACCTGCCCCGGAACTTCATCGACCGGATCACCGTGCGGGGTGGCGAGGCCGGCGGCGGCGGGGTCGGGGGTCAGGGTTCAGGAGGTCAACGTCAACCGGGAAGGCGCGGCCCTGGAAGGGGAGGGCCGCCTCATCATTCCGTGGGAGCCCCACTCCGTCACCAGCCGGCCCGGCTTGAAGCTCGAGGTGTCCCGGAAGGCCTGCCTGAGCGTCTGGGTGGGCGAGAAGACCCAGTTCCTCATCCTCCTCCACCGGTACGACCACCCCTCCTCCCTCCAGCTCAACCACCTCGGCTTCTACATCGTCCATGGTGACGGGCTGTCCCAGCAAGTTACAGGCTTGCTCGGTGAGTAGAAACCCTTTCACTTCCCCCATTAGATTCCAGTCTGTAACTCACTCCCGGGTATCTGTTATTCTATATATAAACCACCCTGAACCCCTCGATTAGATTCCAGTCTGTAACTCACTCCCGGGTATCTGTTATTCTATATATAAACCCCCCCGAACCCCTCGATTAGATTCCAGTCTGTAACTCACTCCCGGGTATCTGTTATTCTATATATAAACCCCCCAGAACCCCTCGATTAGATTCCAGTCTGTAACTTACTCCCGGGTATCTGTTATTCTATATATAAACACCCCTCACCGCTCGATTAGATTCCAGTCTGTAACTCCCTCCCGGGTATCTGTTATTCTATATATAAGCCCTCCCGAACCCCTCGATTAGATTCCAGTCTGTAACTCACTCCCGGGTATCTGTTATTCTGTATATAAACCACCCCGAAAGCCTCGATTAGATTCCAGTCTGTAACTCCCTCCCGGGTATCTGTTATTCTATATATAAGCCCTCCCGAACCCCTCGATTAGATTCCAGTCTGTAACTCACTCCCGGGTATCTGTTATTCTATATGTAAACCACCCCGAACCCCTCGATTATATTCCAGTCTGTAACTCCCTCCCGGGTACCTGTTATTCTATATATAAACCACTCCGAACACCTCGATTAGATTCCAGTCTGTAACTCACTCCCGGGTATCTGTTATTCTATATATAAACCACACCGAACCCCTCGATCAGATTCCAGTCTGTAACTCACTCCCGGGTATCTGTTATTCTATATATAAACCTCCCCCAAACCCCTCGATTAGATTCCAGCCTGTAACTCACTCCTGGGTATCTGTTATTCTATATATAAACCACCCCCCGAACCCCTCGATTAGATTCCAGTCTGTAACTCACTCCCGGGTATCTGTTATTCCATATATAAATCCCCCGAACCCCTCGATTAGATTCCAGTCTGTAACTCACTCCCGGATGTCTGTTATTCTATATATAAACCCCCTCGAACCCCTCAATTAGATTCCAGTCTGTAGCTCACTCCCGGGTATCTGTTATTCTATATATAAACCTCCCCCAAGCCCCTCGATTAGATTCCAGCCTGTAACTCACTCCTGGGTATCTGTTATTCTATATATAAACCACCCCCCGAACCCCTCGATTAGATTCCAGTCTGTAACTCACTCCCGGCTATCAGTTATTCTATATATAAATCCCCCGAACCCCTCGATTAGATTCCAGTCTGTAACTCACTCCCGGGTGTCTGTTACTCTATATATAAACACCCCCGAACCCCTTGATTAGATTCCAGTCTCTAACTCACTCCCAGGTATCTGTTATTCTATATATAAACACCCCTCACCGCTCGATTAGATTCCAGTCATTAACTCACTCCCGGGTATCTGTTATTCTATTTATAAACCCCCCCCCCGAGCCCCTCGATTAGATTCCAGTCTGTAACTCACTCCCGGGTTTCTGTTATTCTATATATAAACACCCTGAACCCCTCGATTAGATTCCAGTCTGTAACTCACTCCCGGGTATCTGTTATTCTATATATTAACCCTCCCGAACCCCTCGATTCGATTCCAGTCTGTAACTCACTCACGGCGTGTCTGTGGCGTGTTGACGGACCTGGTGCTTTGGTTTCAGGTCAGTTCCAGCGGGCTGACCTCCGTCTCCAGAGGCGGACAGTCCCTGGGAATGCCGGAGAGCCGGAACGGGGCGAGCTGAGTTGCGGAGGTCGCCGGGTGGCCGTGACGCTGACCAGCCGGACGCTGAAGGACTCGCCGCTGCCGGCCCACTGGGCCCCGTGCTGGCTGGTGCGCCGGGAGGACGCCGCCCGCCTGTTGGATGCCCCCTACGCCGGTTACATCATGCCGCGGAAGCCTGGCGCCTGATTCCCCCCATCCCCTGCCCCGGCCCGGCGGCTTCCGGCCCTCTCCGGGGTCCGATTTGGGGCTTTGTCTTGGCCGTTCCCCCCTCCCCGTCCCACTCGCGCTTCTAAAACACCCACCCCACCCCCGCCAACCACCTCCAAAATGGCGGCCGCCGCAGGGTGGGGGTTCCGCCACCGTGTTTCACCGTCTCGCTCCACACGCCCCTTGAACCTGGTCGTTACTTTGAGCTTCGTGGCTCCTTAGCCAAGTCTGGCGTGAGCCGGTGTGACGGCCCCTTCACCGCGCAGGTGGCGGCCATTCGGCCCATCCAGTCCTCCATTGGCACCCTGAATGAACCGTCCCACCTCGTCCCACTCCCCTCCCGCCCCCACCTCATCACCTCGCGCCCTGTCTCTTTTCAGGTGGCAGCCCAATTTCCCCCTTTTTTGGGTCCCTCGATCGAACCTGCACACCCCCCCCCCACCCCCTCCCCCGGGGATGCCCCTCCTAGACTCTGGCCTGCCCTCTCGGGGGTTGCAAACCTTTCTCCTCGCCTCACATTCACTCCTTTGGTGCCGACGGTTTGGAACCTCAGCCCTCTGGTTCCCGATGGTCTCTCCAGTGGGGACAGTTTCTCACTGTTTCCCTGGCACATACCCCAACCCCCCACCTCCAGGCCCCTGAATACCCCCGCCAGGTATCTTCTCAGCACCTTTTCTCCAAGGGAAACGGTTTTCCAAGTGGGATGCGGAGAGTGGAACTGTGCACGATATTCCGAGTGGGATATGGACACCGGAACAGTGCACGGTGTTCCAAGTGGGATACAGAGACCGGAACTGTGCACAGTTTTCCAAGTGGGATACAGAGACCGGAACTGTGCCCAGTATTCCAAGTGGGATAGGGAGACTGGAACAGTGCACGGTATTCCAAGTGGGATACAGAGACCAGAACAGTGCACGGTATTCCAAGTGGGATACAGAGACCGAAACAGTGCACAATATTCCAAGTGGGATATGGAGACCGGAACAGTGCACTGTATTCCAAGTGGGATACGGAGACCGGAACAGTGCACAGTATTCCAAGTGGGATACAGAGACCGGAACAGTGCACAGTATTCCAAGGGGGATACGGAGACCGGAACAGTGCACGGTATTCCAAGTGGGATACAGAGACCGGAACAGTGCACAATATTCCAAGTGGGATACGGAGACCGGAACAGTGCACAGTATTCCAAGTGGGATACGGAGACCGGAACAGTGCACAGTATTCCAAGTGGGATACGGAGACCGGAACAGTGCACAATATTCCGAGTGGGATACGGAGACCGGAACAGTGCACAGTATTCCAATTGGGATACGGAGACCGGAACCGTGCACGGTATTCCAAGGGGGATACAGAGACCGGAACAGTGCACGGTATTCCGAGTGGGATACGGAGACCGGTACAGTGCACGGTATTCCGAGTGGGATACGGAGACCGGTACAGTGCACGGTATTCCAAGGGGGATATGGAGTTGAAAAATAGAGGCATTGAGTACAAACTAGTTAACATTAGGCCTTTATCAGGCTCTGGTTAGGCCCCAATCGGAGCCCTGAGGCTTGTGGCGGCTGCCACACTTTAGGAAGGACGTGAGGGTCCCTCGATGGGGGGGTGGGGAGGGAGATTTACCAGAGTGGGGGTCCAGGGACGAGGGGGATTTTTTGTAGCGACAAGGTTGGGTTGGAGAAGCTGCAGTCGTTCCCTCCCCGGAGCGAAGGGAGGTTGAGGGGGGAGATGCGATCGAGGTGGACGAGATTAGGACAGCGTTTGGATAAGGCGGGTGAAGAAAATCTGCTCCCGTTGGGATTGGGGGGGGGCAGGGGTGGTGGACACGCAGACTGAAGGGTTTTTGGAGGGCGGGAACGTGAGGTTAGACGGCGATTGGTAACGGGCTGGAACCCGCTGTCTACGAGGGCGGCTGGAAGCGGAGACGGTGAGCGGTTTGAAAAGGGAATTGGACAGGGGCCTCAAGGGAAACAAACCTGTGGCGTTCCGGGGACAGAGCAGGGCCCGGGGGAGGATGGGGAATGACTGGGCTGGTGTGCGGGAGAGCTGGCATGGAATCGATGGGCCGAATGGGCCTCCTTCCACGTCCCAATGACTCAGGGGGTGATACGGAGGCCAGGACTGGGCGCAGTATCCCACGCGGGGCTCAATGCTGTTTAACATAGCTTCCCTGCTCTTGAACTCCACCGATCCAGAATCGAACCCGGGTCTGTTGCTTGCATCTTGGAAGCCGAAATGAATGAGGGTTGGGGTGGAGGGGGGTGGAGGGGGGGGGGGGGGGGGGGGGGGGGGGGGGGGGTTTGGGCGGCGCTGTCGAAGGAGCCTTGGCGAGTTGCTGCAGTGCATCTTGTAGATGGTACACACACTGCTGCCCCTGTGCGTCGGTGGTGGAGGGAGTGAATGTTTGTGGATGGGGTGCCGATCGAGCGGGGGGCTGCTTTGTCCTGGACGGTGTCGAGCTTCTTGAGTGTTGTGGCAGCTGCTGAATTTGAGGGTAGAAGGTTAAGGGCTGATCTGGTCGAGGGGGGGGGGTTTAAGATGATTAAAGGGTTCGTAGAGTCACGAGAGCTATACAGCACAGAAACAGGCCCTTCGGCCCATCCGGTCCGTGCCGACCTATCCCTTCTAACCCCATTTTCCAGCACTTGGCCCGTAGCCCTGTTCGAAAGAGTTGGTAGAGAGAAGCCACTGTCTCGGGTGGTTGTGGGGGTGGGGTGGGGGTTGCAGTATTGGGGGAAGGGCTGCGGAGAAGCAAGCGTCTGCGAGGGAAAGAATTTGTGTGGCTGACATGACAGCGGAGAGAGGAAAGCAGCCAGCTCCTTACTGCTCCAGCGTGACTTGTTCCTCATCGACTTTCGATCAAGGACTCAGAACAATAGCAACATTAGATCAGGCTCTCCCACCTTTGTACAGCAGAGTTTTACAACCCAAGACAAAAACAGAATTACCTGGAAAAACTCAGCAGGTCTGGCAGCATCGGCGGAGAAGAAAAGAGTTGACGTTTCGAGTCCTCATGACCCTTCAAGGGTCATGAGGACTCGAAACGTCAACTCTTTTCTTCTCCGCCGATGCTGCCAGACCTGCTGAGTTTTTCCAGGTAATTCTGTTTTTGTTTTGGATTTCCAGCATCCGCAGTTTTCTTTGTTTTTACAACCCAAGCCCTTGTCAAAGGTAAACGCAATCACCTCAGAGTCTCCAGCACTGAACAAACATTGTGATTAAATTCTACCCGGCAGCTCCACTCCTGTCTCTGAATATATTAACAGCAGTAGAGATACAGTCAGTAACACAGGGTTCTGGTGGGAGAGGGGTTACTGTGTGACAATGTGAGGGAGCTGGATTAACATCAGCAGAGATACAGTCAGTAACACAGGGCGCTGGGGGGAGAGGGGTTACTGAGTGACAGTGTGAGGGAGCTGGATTAACATCAGTAGAGATACAGTCAGTAACACAGGGCGCTGGGGGGAGAGGGGTTACTGAGTGACAGTGTGAGGGAGCTGGATTAACATCAGTAGAGATACAGTCAGTAACACAGGGCGCTGGGGGGAGAGGGGTTACTGAGTGTCAGTGTGAGGGAGCTGGATTAACATCAGCAGAGATACAGTCAGTAACACAGGGCGCTGGGGGGAGAGGGGTTACTGAGTGACAGTGTGAGGGAGCTGGATTAACATCAGTAGAGATACCGTCAGTAACACAGGGCGCTGGGGGGAGAGGGGTTACTGAGTGACAGTGAGAGGGAGCTGGATTAACATCAGCAGAGATACAGTCAGTAACACATGGTGCTGGGGGGAGAGGGGTTACTGAGTGACAGTGTGAGGGAGCTGGATTAACATCAGTAGAGATACAGTCAGTAACACAGGGCGCTGGGGGGAAAGGGGTTACTGAGTGACAGTGTGAGGGAGTTGGATTAACATCAATAGAGATAGTCAGTAACACAGGGCGCTGGGGGGAGAGGGGTTACTGAGTGACAGTGTGAGGGAGCTGGATTAACATCAGTAGAGATACAGTCAGTAACACAGGGCACTGGGGGGAGAGGGGTTACTGAGTGACAGTGCGAGGGAGCTGGATTAACATCAGTAGAGATACAATCAGTAACACAGGGCGCTGGGGGAGAGGGGTTACTGAGTGACAGTGTGAGGGAGCTGGATTAACATTAGTAGAGATACAGTCAGTAACACAGGGCACTGGGGGGAGAGGGGTTACTGAGTGACAGAGTGAGGGAGCTGGATTAACATCAGTAGAGATACAGTCAGTAACACAGGGCGCTCGGGGGAGAGGGGTTACTGAGTGACAGAGTGAGGGAGCTGGATTAACATCAGTAGAGATACAGTGAGTCACATGGCACTGGGGGGAGAGGGGTTACTGAGTGACAGTGTGAGGGAGCTGGATTAACATCAGTAGAGATACAGTCAGTAACACAGGATGTTGGGGGGAGAGGGGTTACTGAGTGTGTGGGAATCGACTGAAATTTAAGACAAGTTTTTATATTTGATATGATGACAAAAGTTCATTAGAGTTGCAATATGCACAAATACTAAATGGGACTGATGTTTATAGTGCTGTCTGGTGATGATGCTATTTAGTGTGTGGGGCTGTCACAAGGCACTGGTTTCGAAATCACTCCTCCCAATTCTTCTGCATCCCCAATGGGGGAATTGGGTGACTGGAACCAGAGTTTCAGTGCTCAACCAATCCTGGCACAAAGGGTGAAGGCCTGGGGCCTAGGTTTGCCCTGGTCACCAGTTCAGGTACACAGTTGAAGGCCTGGGGCCTAGGTTGCCCCAGTGACCAGTGCTAGCTGGCACACATGGTGAAGGCCTGTGGCCGAGGTTGCCCCCGGTGACAACTCCTGGCACACACAATGAAGGTCTGAGGCCTAGGTTAGCTCTAGTGACCAGTGCTGGCACCCGCGGTGATGGCTTAGCTGTGGTCTAGGATAGCCCTGGTGACCAGTGCTGGCACACACGGTGAAAGCCTGTGGCCTGGATTGCCCCTGGTGGCCAGTGCTGGCACACACGGTGAAAGCCTGTGGCCTGGATTGCCCCTGGTGGCCAGTGCTGGCACACACGATGAAAGCCTGTGGCCTAGATTGCCTCCAGTGGCAGTGCTGGCAGACATGGTGAAAGCCGGTGGCCTGGATTGCCCCTGGTGACCAGTGCTGGCACACATGGTGAAAGTCTGTGGCCTAGATTGCCCCTGGTGGCCAGTGCTGGCACACAGGGTGAAGGCCTGGGGCCTAGATTGCCCCTGGTGACCAGTGCTGGCACACACGGTGAAAGCCTGTGGCCTAGATTGCCCCTGGTGGCCAGTGCTGGCACACAGGGTGAAGGCCTGTGGCCTAGATTGTCCCTGGTGGCCAGTGCTGGCACACAGGGTGAAGGCCTGTGGCCTAGATTGTCCCTGGTGGCCAGTGCTGGCACACAGGGTGAAGGCCTGGGGCCTAGGTTAGGCCTGGTGACCAATCCTGGCACACAGGGTGAAGGCCTGGGCTTACGCTGTCCAATGACCCAATCCCAGGACCCAGGCCAAAGCAGGGTGACCGACCAGGATTTTCCAGGGACTGTCCCGCAATTTCATCCCACCTTACGCAAACCTTTTCTGCCCCGGACTTCTTCCACCCCTGTCGACTTTGTGTCAGGGCACGCGTTGACCACCACACCCCACCCCCCGCCCAAAGTGCCGCGGCTTTTGCTCAGGGCTGACCAGCTGAGGGGTGGGGGGGGTTCTTTACCGAGCTGCAGTTGGCAAAGAGAATTCACCAAGGCGCCTCCACCTCCCAGAGTCTCACCGGCACCCGTAATACCCGTCTCGGCCGGAATTGGCCACTCTGGGCCTCAGGCTTGTGGCCCAGGTTCCCCGAGCGGCCAATCCCAGCACGCAGGCCGGAGGCCGAGTCCGCGCCTGACCACGTGCCAACGCGTCGAAACCCGGCCTGAGGGAAGCAGCCGACCAGGAGCTGAGGAGATTGACGAGGTAAATGAGGGGGTTCAGGAGTTGTCCACTGCAAAGGGAGGTTTTGCTAAGTTGGGAAATATAATTCAAAATGAATCATGAACCGAATTGTCCATCTCTCTTGTGCAAAGAATGCCTCAAAAGAATGACAGATGCCAGCACTTTGCTTGTCAACGGGTTGGCTCTCCCATCCTTCTCTTTGTGTTATAAATAAAAACAAATTGCATTTATTAGAGCAGGTTTCACAGAACGATGATGTACTTTCTCTTGAAGAGTGGTCACTGCTGGAAGGTGCGAAATGCAGCAGCCAATCTGCGCAGGGCAAGATCCCAAAGTAGCCCTGCGGTCATGGCCTGGATCATTGGGTTTTAGTTTTAGTGATATTGGTTGATGGGTAACCACGGGACCCGGAGTGCCGGGGAGAATTGTTGCCCACCCGTTCTGCCAATGGTGGACGTGGGATCGTTTTACACCTACGTGAGAGGGCGGACAGCAGCTTCATCCCAGTTGTTGGTGCCTCCGCCAACTGTCAGTATTGAGGGACGCTCCCTCAGCGCTGACCCTCCGACAGTGTGGCGCTCCCTCAGCGCTGACCCTCCGACAGTGCGGCGCTCCCTCAGCACTGACCCTCCGACAGTGCGGCCCTCCCTCAGCACTGACCCTCCCACAGTGCGGCGCTCCCTCAGCACTGACCCTCCGACAGTGCGGCGCTCCCTCAGCGCTGACCCTCCGACAGTGTGGCGCTCCCTCAGCGCTGACCCTCCGACAGTGCGGCGCTCCCTCAGCACTGACCCTCCGACAGTGCGGCCCTCCCTCAGCACTGACCCTCCCACAGTGCGGCGCTCCCTCAGCACTGACCCTCCGACAGTGCGGCGCTCCCTCAGCACTGACCCTCTGACAGCACGGCGCTCCCTCAGCACTGACCTTCCCACAGTGCGGCGCTCCCTCAGCACTGACCCTCCGACAGTGCGGCGCTCCCTTAGCACTGACCCTCCCTCAGTGCGGCGCTCCCTCAGCACTGACCCTCTGTCAGTGCGCGCTCCCTCAGCATTGACCCTCCGACAGCGCGGCGCTCCCTCAGCACTGACCCTCCGACAGGGCAGCGCTCCCTCAGCGCTGACCCTCCAACAGCGCGGCGTTCCCAGCACTGACCCTCCGACAGGGCGGCGCTCCCTCAGCGCTGACCCTCTGACAGTGCGGCGCTCCCTCAGCACTGACCCTCCGACAGTGCGGCGCTCCCTCAGCACTGACCTTCCGACATTGCGGCGCTCCCTCAGCATTGACCCTCCGACAGTGCGGCGCCCCCTCAGCATTGACCCTCTGACAGCACGGCGCTCCCTCAGCACTGACCCTCCGACAGCGCGGCACTCCCTCAGCACTGACCCTCCGACAGTGCGGCACTCCCTCAGCACTGATCCTCCGACAGTGACCCACTCCCTCAGCACTGACCCTCCGACAGTGCAACGCTCCCTCAGCGCTGACCCTCCGACAGTGCGGCGCTCCCTCAGCGCTGACCCTCCGACAGGGCAGCGCTCCCTCAGCGCTGACCCTCCGACAGCGTAGCATTCCCAGCGCTGACCCTCCGACAGGGCGGCGCTCCCTCAGCGCTGACCCTCCGACAGTGCGGCACTCCCTCAGCACTGATCCTCCGACAGTGACCCACTCCCTCAGCACTGACCCTCCGACAGTGCAACGCTCCCTCAGCGCTGACCCTCCGACAGTGCGGCGCTCCCTCAGCACTGACCCTCCGACAGGGCAGCGCTCCCTCAGCGCTGACCCTCCGACAGCGTGGCGTTCCCAGCGCTGACCCTCCGACAGGGCGGCGCTCCCTCAGCGCTGACCCTCCGACAGCGCGGCGCTCCCTCAGCACTGACCCTCTGACAGTGCGGCGCTCCCTCAGCACTGACCCTCCCACAGTGCGGCGCTCCCTCAGCACTGACCCTCCCACAGTGCGGCGCTCCCTCAGCACTGACCCTCCGACAGCGCGGCGCT
>JANJGN010001252.1:145000-167037 GCA_026770705.1 Isurus oxyrinchus | reverse complement strand
GCAGGGCCATTAACAGTGAGAGAGAGAGAGAGAGAGAGAGAGAGGAGCAGCAGGGCCATTAAAAGTGAGAGAGAGAGAGAGAGAGAGAGGAGCAGCAGGGCCATTAAAAGTGAGAGAGAGAGAGAGGAGCAGCAGGGCCATTAACAGTGAGAGAGAGAGAGAGGAGCAGCAGGGCCATTAACAGTGAGAGAGAGAGAGAGAGAGAGAGGAGCAGCAGGGCCATTAACAGTGAGAGAGGGAGAGAGGAGCAGCAGGGCCATTAACAGTGAGAGAGAGAGAGAGAGAGAGGAGCTGCAGGGCCATTAACAGTGAGAGAGAGAGAGAGGAGCAGCAGGGCCATTAACAGTGAGAGAGAGAGAGAGGAGCAGCAGGGCCATTAACAGTGAGAGAGAGAGAGAGAGAGAGAGAGGAGCTGCAGGGCCATTAACAGTGAGAGAGGGAGAGAGAGAGGAGCAGCAGGGCCATTAACAGTGAGAGAGAGAGAGAGAGGAGCAGTGGGGCCTTTAACAGTGAGAGAGAGAGAGAGAGAGAGAGAGAGAGGAGCAGCGGGGCCATTAACAGTGAGAGAGATAGAGAGAGAGAGGAGCAGGGCCATTAACAGTGAGAGAGAGAGAAGGGAGCAGCAGGGCCATTAACAGTGAGAGAGAGAGAGAGGAGCAGCAGGGCCATTAACAGTGAGAGAGAGAGAGAGGAGCAGCAGGGCCATTAACAGTGAGAGAGAGAGAGAGGAGCAGCAGGGCCATTAACAGTGAGAGAGAGAGAGAGAGGAGCAGCAGGGCCATTAACAGTGAGAGAGAGACAGAGAGAGAGGAGCAGCAGGGCCATGAACAGTGAGAGAGAGAGAGAGAGAGAGGAGCAGGGCCATTAACAGTGAGAGAGAGAGAGAGAGAGAGAGAGGAGCAGCAGGGCCATTAACAGTGAGAGAGAGAGAGAGGAGCAGCAGGGCCATTAACAGTGAGAGAGAGAGAGAGAGAGGAGCAGCAGGGCCATTAACAGTGAGAGAGAGAGAGAGAGGAGCAGCAGGGCCATTAACAGTGAGAGAGAGAGAGAGAGAGAGGAGCAGCAGGGCCATTAACAGTGAGAGAGAGAGGAGCAGGGCCATTAACAGTGAGAGAGAGGAGCAGCAGGGCCATTAACAGTGAGAGTGAGAGAGAGAGAGAGGAGCAGCAGGGCCATTAACAGTGAGAGAGAGAGAGGAGCAGCAGGGCCATTAACAGTGAGAGAGAGAGAGAGAGAGAGAGGAGCAGCAGGGCCATTAACAGTGAGAGATAGAGAGAGAGAGGAGCAGCAGGGCCATTAACAGTGAGAGAGAGAGAGAGAGGAGCAGCAGGGCCATTAACAGTGAGAGAGAGAGAGAGAGAGAGGAGCAGCAGGGCCATTAACAGTGAGAGAGAGAGAGAGAGAGAGAGGAGCAGCAGGGACATTAACAGTGAGAGTGAGAGAGAGAGAGGAGCAGCAGGGCCATTAACAGTGAGAGAGAGAGAGAGAGAGGAGCAGCAGGGCCATTAACAGTGAGAGAGAGAGAGAGGAGCAGCAGGGCCATTAACAGTGAGAGAGAGAGAGAGGAGCAGCAGGGCCATTAACAGTGAGAGAGAGAGAGAGAGGAGCAGCAGGGCCATTAACAGTGAGAGAGAGAGAGAGGAGCAGGGCCATTAACAGTGAGAGAGAGAGAGAGAGAGGAGCAGTAGGGCCATTAACAGTGAGAGTGAGAGAGAGAGAGAGGAGCAGCAGGGCCATTAACAGTGAGAGAGAGAGAGAGAGGAGCAGCAGGGCCATTAACAGTGAGAGTGAGAGAGAGAGAGAGGAGCAGCAGGGCCATTAACAGTGAGAGAGAGAGAGAGAGAGAGAGGAGTAGCAGGGGCATTAACAGGGAGAGAGAGAGAGAGGAGCAGCAGGACCATTAACAGTGAGAGAGAGAGAGAGAGAGAGGAGCAGCAGGGCCATTAACAGTGAGAGAGAGAGAGAGAGGAGCAGCAGGGCCATTAACAGTGAGAGAGAGAGAGAGAGGAGCAGCAGGGGCATTAACAGTGAGAGAGAGAGAGAGAGAGAGAGAGAGAGGAGCAGCAGGGCCATTAACAGTGAGAGAGAGAGAGAGAGAGGAGCAGCAGGGGCATTAACAGTGAGAGAGAGAGAGAGAGAGAGAGAGGAGCAGTAGGGCCATTAACAGTGAGAGTGAGAGAGAGAGAGAGGAGCAGCAGGGCCATTAACAGTGAGAGAGAGAGAGAGAGGAGCAGCAGGGCCATTAACAGTGAGAGTGAGAGAGAGAGAGAGGAGCAGCAGGGCCATTAACAGTGAGAGAGAGAGAGAGAGAGAGAGAGGAGTAGCAGGGGCATTAACAGGGAGAGAGAGAGAGAGGAGCAGCAGGACCATTAACAGTGAGAGAGAGAGAGAGAGAGAGAGAGGAGCAGCAGGGCCATTAACAGTGAGAGAGAGAGAGAGAGGAGCAGCAGGGCCATTAACAGTGAGAGAGAGAGAGGAGCAGCAGGGGCATTAACAGTGAGAGAGAGAGAGAGAGAGAGAGAGGAGCAGCAGGGCCATTAACAGTGAGAGAGAGAGAGAGAGAGGAGCAGCAGGGGCATTAACAGTGAGAGAGAGAGAGAGAGAGAGAGAGGAGCAGCAGGGCCATTAACAGTGAGAGAGAGAGAGAGAGGAGCAGCAGGGGCATTAACAGTGAGAGAGAGAGAGAGAGAGAGAGGTGCAGCAGGGCCATTAACAGTGAGAGAGAGAGGAGCAGCAGGGCCATTAACAGTGAGAGAGAGAGAGAGGAGCAGCAGGGCCATTAACAGTGAGAGAGAGAGAGAGAGGAGCAGCAGGGCCATTAACAGTGAGAGAGAGAGAGGAGCAGCAGGGCCATTAACAGTGAGAGAGAGAGAGAGAGAGAGAGAGAGGAGCAGCAGGGCCATTAACAGTGAGAGAGAGAGAGAGGAGCAGCAGGGCCATTAACAGTGAGAGAGAGAGAGAGGAGCAGCAGGGCCATTAACAGTGAGAGAGAGAGAGAGGGGAGCAGCAGGGCCATTAACAGTGAGAGAGAGAGAGAGAGGAGCAGCAGGGCCATTAACAGTGAGAGAGAGAGAGAGGAGCAGCAGGGCCATTAACAGTGAGAGAGAGAGAGAGGAGCAGCAGGGCCATTAACAGTGAGAGAGAGAGAGAGAGAGGAGCAGCAGGGCCATTAACAGTGAGAGAGAGAGAGAGAGGAGCAGTGGGGCCGTTAACAGTGAGAGAGAGGAGCAGTGGGGCCATTAACAGTGAGAGAGAGAGAGAGAGAGAGGAGCAGCAGGGCCATTAAAAGTGAGAGAGAGAGAGAGAGAGGAGCAGCAGGGCCATTAACAGTGAGAGAGAGAGAGAGGAGCAGCAGGGCCATTAAAAGTGAGAGAGAGAGAGAGAGAGGAGCAGCAGGGCCATTAACAGTGAGAGAGAGAGAGAGAGGAGCAGCAGGGCCATTAACAGTGAGAGAGAGAGAGAGGAGCAGCAGGGCCATTAACAGTGAGAGAGAGAGAGAGAGAGAGAGGAGCAGCAGGGCCATTAACAGTGAGAGAGAGAGAGAGAGAGGAGCAGCAGGGCCATTAACAGTGAGAGAGAGAGAGAGAGGAGCAGCAGGGCCATTAACAGTGAGAGAGAGAGAGAGAGGAGCAGCAGGGCCATTAACAGTGAGAGAGAGAGAGAGAGAGAGGAGCAGCAGGGCCATTAACAGTGAGAGAGAGAGAGAGAGGAGCAGCAGGGCCATTAACAGTGAGAGAGAGAGAGAGGAGCAGCAGGGCCATTAACAGTGAGAGAGAGAGAGAGAGGAGCAGCAGGGCCATTAACAGAGAGAGAGAGAGAGAGAGGAGCAGCAGGGCCATTAACAGTGAGAGAGAGAGAGAGAGAGGAGCAGCAGGGCCATTAACAGTGAGAGAGAGAGAGAGAGAGAGAGAGAGGAGCAGCAGGGCCATTAAAAGTGAGAGAGAGAGAGAGAGAGAGAGGAGCAGCAGGGCCATTAAAAGTGAGAGAGAGAGAGAGGAGCAGCAGGGCCATTAACAGTGAGAGAGAGAGAGAGGAGCAGCAGGGCCATTAACAGTGAGAGAGAGAGAGAGAGAGAGAGGAGCAGCAGGGCCATTAACAGTGAGAGAGGGAGAGAGGAGCAGCAGGGCCATTAACAGTGAGAGAGAGAGAGAGAGAGAGGAGCTGCAGGGCCATTAACAGTGAGAGAGAGAGAGAGGAGCAGCAGGGCCATTAACAGTGAGAGAGAGAGAGAGGAGCAGCAGGGCCATTAACAGTGAGAGAGAGAGAGAGAGAGAGAGAGGAGCTGCAGGGCCATTAACAGTGAGAGAGGGAGAGAGAGAGGAGCAGCAGGGCCATTAACAGTGAGAGAGAGAGAGAGAGGAGCAGTGGGGCCTTTAACAGTGAGAGAGAGAGAGAGAGAGAGAGAGAGAGGAGCAGCGGGGCCATTAACAGTGAGAGAGATAGAGAGAGAGAGGAGCAGGGCCATTAACAGTGAGAGAGAGAGAAGGGAGCAGCAGGGCCATTAACAGTGAGAGAGAGAGAGAGGAGCAGCAGGGCCATTAACAGTGAGAGAGAGAGAGAGGAGCAGCAGGGCCATTAACAGTGAGAGAGAGAGAGAGGAGCAGCAGGGCCATTAACAGTGAGAGAGAGAGAGAGAGGAGCAGCAGGGCCATTAACAGTGAGAGAGAGACAGAGAGAGAGGAGCAGCAGGGCCATGAACAGTGAGAGAGAGAGAGAGAGAGAGGAGCAGGGCCATTAACAGTGAGAGAGAGAGAGAGAGAGAGAGAGGAGCAGCAGGGCCATTAACAGTGAGAGAGAGAGAGAGGAGCAGCAGGGCCATTAACAGTGAGAGAGAGAGAGAGAGAGGAGCAGCAGGGCCATTAACAGTGAGAGAGAGAGAGAGAGGAGCAGCAGGGCCATTAACAGTGAGAGAGAGAGAGAGAGAGAGGAGCAGCAGGGCCATTAACAGTGAGAGAGAGAGGAGCAGGGCCATTAACAGTGAGAGAGAGGAGCAGCAGGGCCATTAACAGTGAGAGTGAGAGAGAGAGAGAGGAGCAGCAGGGCCATTAACAGTGAGAGAGAGAGAGGAGCAGCAGGGCCATTAACAGTGAGAGAGAGAGAGAGAGAGAGAGGAGCAGCAGGGCCATTAACAGTGAGAGATAGAGAGAGAGAGGAGCAGCAGGGCCATTAACAGTGAGAGAGAGAGAGAGAGGAGCAGCAGGGCCATTAACAGTGAGAGAGAGAGAGAGAGAGAGGAGCAGCAGGGCCATTAACAGTGAGAGAGAGAGAGAGAGAGAGAGGAGCAGCAGGGACATTAACAGTGAGAGTGAGAGAGAGAGAGGAGCAGCAGGGCCATTAACAGTGAGAGAGAGAGAGAGAGAGGAGCAGCAGGGCCATTAACAGTGAGAGAGAGAGAGAGGAGCAGCAGGGCCATTAACAGTGAGAGAGAGAGAGAGGAGCAGCAGGGCCATTAACAGTGAGAGAGAGAGAGAGAGGAGCAGCAGGGCCATTAACAGTGAGAGAGAGAGAGAGGAGCAGGGCCATTAACAGTGAGAGAGAGAGAGAGAGAGGAGCAGTAGGGCCATTAACAGTGAGAGTGAGAGAGAGAGAGAGGAGCAGCAGGGCCATTAACAGTGAGAGAGAGAGAGAGAGGAGCAGCAGGGCCATTAACAGTGAGAGTGAGAGAGAGAGAGAGGAGCAGCAGGGCCATTAACAGTGAGAGAGAGAGAGAGAGAGAGAGGAGTAGCAGGGGCATTAACAGGGAGAGAGAGAGAGAGGAGCAGCAGGACCATTAACAGTGAGAGAGAGAGAGAGAGAGAGGAGCAGCAGGGCCATTAACAGTGAGAGAGAGAGAGAGAGGAGCAGCAGGGCCATTAACAGTGAGAGAGAGAGAGAGAGGAGCAGCAGGGGCATTAACAGTGAGAGAGAGAGAGAGAGAGAGAGAGAGAGGAGCAGCAGGGCCATTAACAGTGAGAGAGAGAGAGAGAGAGGAGCAGCAGGGGCATTAACAGTGAGAGAGAGAGAGAGAGAGAGAGAGGAGCAGTAGGGCCATTAACAGTGAGAGTGAGAGAGAGAGAGAGGAGCAGCAGGGCCATTAACAGTGAGAGAGAGAGAGAGAGGAGCAGCAGGGCCATTAACAGTGAGAGTGAGAGAGAGAGAGAGGAGCAGCAGGGCCATTAACAGTGAGAGAGAGAGAGAGAGAGAGAGAGGAGTAGCAGGGGCATTAACAGGGAGAGAGAGAGAGAGGAGCAGCAGGACCATTAACAGTGAGAGAGAGAGAGAGAGAGAGAGAGGAGCAGCAGGGCCATTAACAGTGAGAGAGAGAGAGAGAGGAGCAGCAGGGCCATTAACAGTGAGAGAGAGAGAGGAGCAGCAGGGGCATTAACAGTGAGAGAGAGAGAGAGAGAGAGAGAGGAGCAGCAGGGCCATTAACAGTGAGAGAGAGAGAGAGAGAGGAGCAGCAGGGGCATTAACAGTGAGAGAGAGAGAGAGAGAGAGAGAGGAGCAGCAGGGCCATTAACAGTGAGAGAGAGAGAGAGAGGAGCAGCAGGGGCATTAACAGTGAGAGAGAGAGAGAGAGAGAGAGGTGCAGCAGGGCCATTAACAGTGAGAGAGAGAGGAGCAGCAGGGCCATTAACAGTGAGAGAGAGAGAGAGGAGCAGCAGGGCCATTAACAGTGAGAGAGAGAGAGAGAGGAGCAGCAGGGCCATTAACAGTGAGAGAGAGAGAGGAGCAGCAGGGCCATTAACAGTGAGAGAGAGAGAGAGAGAGAGAGAGAGGAGCAGCAGGGCCATTAACAGTGAGAGAGAGAGAGAGGAGCAGCAGGGCCATTAACAGTGAGAGAGAGAGAGAGGAGCAGCAGGGCCATTAACAGTGAGAGAGAGAGAGAGGGGAGCAGCAGGGCCATTAACAGTGAGAGAGAGAGAGAGAGAGGGGAGCAGCAGGGCCATTAACAGTGAGAGAGAGAGAGAGAGAGAGAGGAGCAGCAGGGCCATTAACAGTGAGAGAGAGAGAGAGAGGAGCAGCAGGGCCATTAACAGTGAGAGAGAGAGAGGAGCAGCAGGGCCATTAACAGTGAGAGAGAGAGAGAGAGAGGAGCAGCAGGGCCATTAACAGTGAGAGAGAGAGAGAGAGAGGAGCAGCAGGGCCATTAACAGTGAGAGAGAGAGAGAGAGGAGCAGCAGGGCCATTAACAGTGAGAGAGAGAGAGAGAGAGGAGCAGCAGGGCCATTAACAGTGAGTGAGAGAGAGAGAGAGAGAGGAGCAGCAGGGCCATTAACAGTGAGAGAGAGGAGCAGCAGGGCCATTAACAGTGAGAGAGAGAGAGGAGCAGCAGGGCCATTAACAGTGAGAGAGAGAGAGAGAGAGAGAGGAGCAGCAGGGCCATTAACAGTGAGAGAGAGAGAGAGAGGAGCAGCAGGGCCATTAACAGTGAGAGAGAGAGAGAGAGGAGCAGCAGGGCCATTAACAGTGAGAGAGAGAGAGAGAGGAGCAGCAGGGCCATTAACAGTGAGAGAGAGAGAGAGAGAGAGGAGCAGCAGGGCCATTAACAGTGAGAGAGAGAGAGAGGAGCAGCAGGGCCATTAACAGTGAGAGAGAGAGAGGAGCAGCAGGGCCATTAACAGTGAGAGAGAGAGAGAGAGGAGCAGCAGGGCCATTAACAGTGAGAGAGAGAGAGAGAGAGGAGCAGCAGGGCCATTAACAGTGAGAGAGAGAGAGAGAGAGAGGAGCAGCAGGGCCATTAAAAGTGAGAGAGAGAGAGAGAGAGAGAGAGAGGAGCAGCAGGGCCATTAAAAGTGAGAGAGAGAGAGAGGAGCAGCAGGGCCATTAAAAGTGAGAGAGAGAGAGAGGTGCAGCAGGGCCATTAACAGTGAGAGAGAGAGAGAGGAGCAGCAGGGCCATTAACAGTGAGAGAGAGAGAGAGAGAGAGGAGCAGCAGGGCCATTAACAGTGAGAGAGAGAGAGGAGCAGCAGGGCCATTAACAGTGAGAGAGAGAGAGAGAGAGAGAGAGGAGCTGCAGGGCCATTAACAGTGAGAGAGAGAGAGAGGAGCAGCAGGGCCATTAACAGTGAGAGAGAGAGAGAGGAGCAGCAGGGCCATTAACAGTGAGAGAGAGAGAGACAGAGGAGCTGCAGGGCCATTAACAGTGAGAGAGAGAGAGAGAGAGAGGAGCAGCAGGGCCATTAACAGTGAGAGAGAGAGAGAGAGGAGCAGTGGGGCCTTTAACAGTGAGAGAGAGAGAGAGAGAGAGGAGCAGCGGGGCCATTAACAGTGAGAGAGATAGAGAGAGAGAGGAGCAGGGCCATTAACAGTGAGAGAGAGAGAGGGGAGCAGCAGGGCCATTAACAGTGAGAGAGAGAGAGAGGAGCAGCAGGGCCATTAACAGTGAGAGAGAGAGAGAGGAGCAGCAGGGCCATTAACAGTGAGAGAGAGAGAGAGGAGCAGCAGGGCCATTAACAGTGAGAGAGAGAGAGAGAGAGAGGGGAGCAGCAGGGCCATTAACAGTGAGAGAGAGAGAGAGAGAGAGAGAGGAGCAGCAGGGCCATTAACAGTGAGAGAGAGAGAGAGGAGCAGCAGGGCCATTAACAGTGAGAGAGAGAGAGAGAGGAGCAGCAGGGCCATTAACAGTGAGAGAGAGACAGAGAGAGAGGAGCAGCAGGGCCATGAACAGTGAGAGAGAGAGAGAGAGAGAGAGGAGCAGGGCCATTAACAGTGAGAGAGAGAGAGAGAGAGAGGAGCAGCAGGGCCATTAACAGTGAGAGAGAGAGAGAGGAGCAGCAGGGCCATTAACAGTGAGAGAGAGAGAGAGAGAGAGAGAGGAGCAGCAGGGCCATTAACAGTGAGAGAGAGAGAGAGAGGAGCAGCAGGGCCATTAACAGTGAGAGAGAGAGAGAGAGGAGCAGCAGGGCCATTAACAGTGAGAGAGAGAGGAGCAGGGCCATTAACAGTGAGAGAGAGGAGCAGCAGGGCCATTAACAGTGAGAGTGAGAGAGAGAGAGAGGAGCAGCAGGGCCATTAACAGTGAGAGAGAGAGAGGAGCAGCAGGGCCATTAACAGTGAGAGAGAGAGAGAGAGAGAGAGGAGCAGCAGGGCCATTAACAGTGAGAGATAGAGAGAGAGAGGAGCAGCAGGGCCATTAACAGTGAGAGAGAGAGAGAGAGGAGCAGCAGGGCCATTAACAGTGAGAGAGAGAGAGAGAGAGAGGAGCAGCAGGGCCATTAACAGTGAGAGAGTGAGAGAGAGAGAGAGGAGCAGCAGGGACATTAACAGTGAGAGTGAGAGAGAGAGAGGAGCAGCAGGGCCATTAACAGTGAGAGAGAGAGAGAGGAGCAGCAGGGCCATTAACAGTGAGAGAGAGAGAGAGGAGCAGCAGGGCCATTAACAGTGAGAGAGAGAGAGAGGAGCAGCAGGGCCATTAACAGTGAGAGAGAGAGAGAGAGGAGCAGCAGGGCCATTAACAGTGAGAGAGAGAGAGAGGAGCAGGGCCATTAACAGTGAGAGAGAGAGAGAGAGAGAGAGGAGCAGTAGGGCCATTAACAGTGAGAGTGAGAGAGAGAGAGAGGAGCAGCAGGGCCATTAACAGTGAGAGAGAGAGAGAGAGGAGCAGCAGGGCCATTAACAGTGAGAGTGAGAGAGAGAGAGAGGAGCAGCAGGGCCATTAACAGTGAGAGAGAGAGAGAGAGAGAGAGGAGTAGCAGGGGCATTAACAGGGAGAGAGAGAGAGAGGAGCAGCAGGACCATTAACAGTGAGAGAGAGAGAGAGAGAGAGAGAGGAGCAGCAGGGCCATTAACAGTGAGAGAGAGAGAGAGAGGAGCAGCAGGGCCATTAACAGTGAGAGAGAGAGAGAGAGGAGCAGCAGGGGCATTAACAGTGAGAGAGAGAGAGAGAGAGAGGAGCAGCAGGGCCATTAACAGTGAGAGAGAGAGAGAGAGGAGCAGCAGGGGCATTAACAGTGAGAGAGAGAGAGAGAGAGAGAGGTGCAGCAGGGCCATTAACAGTGAGAGAGAGAGGAGCAGCAGGGCCATTAACAGTGAGAGAGAGAGAGAGGAGCAGCAGGGCCATTAACAGTGAGAGAGAGAGAGAGAGGAGCAGCAGGGCCATTAACAGTGAGAGAGAGAGAGGAGCAGCAGGGCCATTAACAGTGAGAGAGAGAGAGAGAGAGAGAGGAGCAGCAGGGCCATTAACAGTGAGAGAGAGAGAGAGGAGCAGCAGGGCCATTAACAGTGAGAGAGAGAGAGAGGAGCAGCAGGGCCATTAACAGTGAGAGAGAGAGAGAGGGGAGCAGCTGGGCCATTAACA
Organism: Isurus oxyrinchus; assembly: GCA_026770705.1. NCBI lineage: Eukaryota > Metazoa > Chordata > Chondrichthyes > Lamniformes > Lamnidae > Isurus > Isurus oxyrinchus. The sequence continues at coordinate 156,757 of JANJGN010001252.1, read as the reverse complement.
GTGAGAGAGAGAGAGAGAGAGGGGAGCAGCAGGGCCATTAACAGTGAGAGAGAGAGAGAGATAGAGAGGAGCAGCAGGGCCATTAGCAGTGAGAGAGAGAGAGAGAGAGAGAGAGGAGCAGCAGGGCCATTAACAGTGAGAGAGAGAGAGAGAGCAGCAGCAGGGCCATTAACAGTGAGAGAGAGAGAGGAGCAGCAGGGCCATTAACAGTGAGAGAGAGAGAGAGAGAGGAGCAGCAGGGCCATTAACAGTGAGAGAGAGAGAGAGAGAGGAGCAGCAGGGCCATTAACAGTGAGAGAGAGAGAGAGAGGAGCAGCAGGGCCATTAACAGTGAGAGAGAGAGAGGAGCAGCAGGGCCATTAACAGTGAGAGAGAGAGAGAGTGAGAGGAGCAGCAGGGCCATTAACAGTGAGAGAGAGAGAGAGAGAGGAGCAGCAGGGCCATTAACAGTGAGAGAGAGAGAGAGGAGCAGCAGGGCCATTAACAGTGAGAGAGAGAGAGAGAGAGAGAGGAGCAGCAGGGCCATTAACAGTGAGAGAGAGAGAGAGAGAGAGAAGAGCAGCAGGGCCATTAACAGTGAGAGAGAGAGAGAGGAGCAGCAGGGCCATTAACAGTGAGATAGAGAGAGAGAGAGAGAGGAGCAGTGGGGCCATTAACAGTGAGAGAGAGAGAGAGAGAGGAGCAGCAGGGCCATTAACAGTGAGAGAGAGAGAGAGGAGCAGCAGGGCCATTAACAGTGAGAGAGAGAGAGAGAGAGGAGCAGCAGGGCCATTAACAGTGAGAGAGAGAGAGAGGAGCAGCAGGGCCATTAACAGTGAGAGAGAGAGAGAGGAGCAGCAGGGCCATTAACAGTGAGAGAGAGAGGAGCAGCAGGGCCATTAACAGTGAGAGAGAGAGAGAGGAGCAGCAGGGCCATTAACAGTGAGAGAGAGAGAGAGAGAGAGAGGAGCAGCAGGGCCATTAACAGTGAGAGAGAGAGAGAGAGAGAAGAGCAGCAGGGCCATTAACACTGAGAGAGAGAGAGAGGAGCAGCAGGGCCATTAACAGTGAGATAGAGAGAGAGAGAGAGAGGAGCAGTGGGGCCATTAACAGTGAGAGAGAGAGAGAGAGAGGAGCAGCAGGGCCATTAACAGTGAGAGAGAGAGAGAGGAGCAGCAGGGCCATTAACAGTGAGAGAGAGAGAGAGGAGCAGCAGGGCCATTAACAGTGAGAGAGAGAGAGAGAGAGGAGCAGCAGGGCCATTAACAGTGAGAGAGAGAGAGAGAGGAGCAGTGGGGCCGTTAACAGTGAGAGAGAGGAGCAGTGGGGCCATCAACAGTGAGAGAGAGAGAGAGAGAGAGGAGCAGCAGGGCCATTAAAAGTGAGAGAGAGAGAGGAGCAGCAGGGCCATTAACAGTGAGAGAGAGAGAGAGAGAGAGAGGAGCAGCAGGACCATTAACAGTGAGAGAGAGAGAGAGGAGCAGCAGGGACATTAACAGTGAGAGAGAGAGAGAGGAGCAGCAGGGCCATTAAAAGTGAGAGAGAGAGAGAGAGAGGAGCAGCAGGGCCATTAAAAGTGAGAGAGAGAGAGAGAGAGGAGCAGCAGGGCCATTAACAGTGAGAGAGAGAGAGAGGAGCAGCAGGGCCATTAACAGTGAGAGAGAGAGAGAGGAGCAGCAGGGCCATTAACAGTGAGAGAGAGAGAGAGAGAGAGAGAGAGGAGCTGCAGGGCCATTAACAGTGAGAGAGAGAGAGAGAGAGGAGCAGTGGGGCCATTAACAGTAAGAGAGAGAGAGAGAGAGGAGCAGGGCGATAGTGATGACAGGATGGGTGATGTGTTGCTGCTGCAGCATGTGGGTGCTGCTGGATGCCAGGGTGATCCAGAGCAAACACATCTGCACCAGGCGTTTGCAGCTGGAGGAACTTCAGATCCGAGTTATGGAGCTGGAGTCGGAGCTGCTTACGATGTGCCACATCAGGGAGGGGGGGTGGGGTGAGGGAGCGTTACCTGGGCACTTTGCCCCTGGAGGTGGCCCCACCCCTCAGATTAGGTCCCTGCGATCAGGGGCAGGAGGGTGTGACTGCAGGTGAGGCAGGGGGTAGCGTTCGAGGAGCCTCGGACCTTGCTATTGCCCAACAGTTTTGAGGTTCCTGCATGCTGTGTGGACGAGAGTGGGGACCGCGGGGGAGGGGGGGGTGTGGGGTGGGGTGGCACGAGCTGAACAAGGCACTGTGGTACAGGGAGCCATTCAAGTTGGGGGTGGGGGGGGTGGGGGTGGAGTATGAATGTAGTAGTGGTAGGGCACAGTACAATTAGGGGGATAGATACTGTTCTCTGTAGCCATAAGCGTGAGTCCCCAAAGGCTGTGTTGCCTACCCGGGTGTCAGGGTTAAGGACATCTCCTCAGGGCTGGAGAGGGAGAAAGAGTGGGAGGGCAGGGATCCAGTTATCATCGTCCGCCTTGGTACCAACGACATTGATAGGACTAGAAAGGAAGTTCTGCTGAAAGAGTTTGAACAGTTAGGAGCTCATTTTAAAAAAAGCAGAACCTACAAGTAATCTCGGGATTACTACCTGAGCATTACAAACTGGCATCGGGTAAATCAAGTCAAGGAGTTACATGCGTGGCTGAGAGATTGGTGTGGGAGGAATGGGATTCAGTACATGGGGCACTGGCACCAGTACTGGGCTGGAAGGGAGCTGTTCCGGCGGGGTGGGCTTCACTTGAATTGTTATGGGTCCAGTGTCCTGGCGAATTAAGTGACTAGGGCTGCAGGGAGGACTTTAACCTGAATCAGGAGGGCGGGGTGGAGGGTTCTAGAGACGGGATACGTCGGCTACCAAAGCAACAGGATATGGCAGCCTTGCAGGGCAGCTATTTAGGTATTGATACCCAGATTGTGACAGGAAGAAGCAGACTGTACAAACACAATAAACTGTAGCAAACAAGGTCAAAGAGGGAAACAATGGTTACACGGCAAAATTAATGACTCGTTACATAAATGCACGTAGTATTTAGAAAAAAAATTAATGAATTAACGGCAAAAATAAAGGTTAATGGGTATGATCTTATAGCCATTACCGGGACATGGTTACAAGGAGATCAATGTTGGGAACTAAATATTCAGGGGGTATGTGACATTTCAAAAGGACAGGCAGGAAGGTAAGGGTGGTGGGGTAGCTTTGTTACAATGAGATGGAATAAGTATGATAGAAGGAAATAATCTTGGATCGGAAGATGTAGAATCCATTTGGTTGGAGGTAGGAAATAACAAGGAGAAGAAGACACTGCTGGGAGTAGTCTATAGGCATGTAGAAAAAGGCAGTATATTAATCATGGGTGATTTTAATCTTATGTAGATTGGGAAAATCAAATTGACAGAGGTAGCGATGAGCAAGAATTCATAGTGTATTCAGGACAGTTTCCTGGAACATTATATTGTGGATCCAGCCAGGGATCGGGCTATTTTGGATCTGGTAATGTGTAATGAGGCAGATTTAATATATGACCTCAGAGTAACAGATCCCCTAGGAAACAGTGATCATAACATGGTAGAATTTAGCGTTCAGTCTGAGAAACCTGGGTCAGAAACAACTGTGCTAAACTTAAATTAGAAAGGAATGGGGGCAGAGTTGGAGTGGACTGGGAAAGGGGTTTCACTGAAAGGACAGTTGAGGAACAATGGCAGACGTTTAAGAAAATTGTTCATGACTCACAACAAAGATATATCCCAGTGAGGAAGAAGGATTCTAGGAGGGGGATACACCAACCTTGGTTAACCAAGGAAGTTAAGGATAGTATCAAATTGAAAGAAAGAACATACAATGTGGCAAAGGTTAGTGGTAAGATAGAGGATTGGGAAAGATTTAAAAACCAACAAAAGATGACCAAAAAGCTTACCAAAGAGGGAGAAAAATAACTTTGAGGGTAAACGAGCAAGTGATATAAAAACAGACAGTAAGAGCTTTTTTTAAATACACAAAAGGGGAGAGAGAGGCCAAAGTGAACATCGGCCCCTGAGAGAATGAGGCTGGGGAAATAATAATGGGGAACGAGGAAATGGCAGATTGAGTGGAATAAATACTTTGCTTCAGTCTTCAGGCTAGAAGACACTAACATCATTCCAAATATACTAAATAATCAAGAGGAAAAAGCAGGGAGGAAATAAATACAATAACTATCACTGGAGAAAAAGCTCTGGGGAAACTAATGGCCCATTTTTCCAGTTGGTCCAGATCTCTCTGCAAGCTTTGAAAGCCTTCCTCGCTGTCCACAACGCCTCCAATCTTAGTGTCATCAGCAAACTTGCTGATCCAATTCACCACATTATCAGCCAGATCATTGATACAGAGAACAAACAACAATGGTCCCAGCACAGATCCCTGAGGCACACCACTAGTCACAGACCTCCAGTCTGAGAAGCAATCATCCACTACCACTCTCCGTCTTCTCCCACACAGCCAATTTCGAATCCAGTTTACAACCTCTCCATGGATACAAGTGTCTGAACCTTCTGAACTAACCTCCCTTGTGGGACCTTGTCAAAGGCCTTACTAAAGTCCATGTAGACAACATCCACAGCCTTTCCTTCATCTTCTTTCTTGTTAACCTCCTCGCAAAACTCTACAAGGTTCATTACACACACCTACCGCGCACAAAGCCATGCTGACTATCATTAATCAGCCCTTGGCTGTCCAAATAATTATATATCCAATCTCTCAGAACACTTTCCAATAATTTACCTACGACTGACGTCAGGCTCACTGGCCTGTAATTACCTGGTTTATTTTTGGAGCCTTTTTTAAACAACGGAACAACATGAGCTACCCTCCAATCCTCCAGCATCTCACCCGTGGCTAAGGACATTTTAAATATTTCTGCCAGGGCCCCTGCAGTTTCTACACTAGTCTCCCTCAAGGTCCGAGGGAATATCATGTCAGGCCCAGGGGATTTATCTGTCTTTATTCGCTGTAAGGCAGCAAGCACCTCCTCCTCTTTAATCTCTATATGTTCCATGAAACTACCATGAAACTTCCTTATACACTCTGCCAGTTTCCTGAGTAAATACTGATGCAAAAAAACTGTTTAAGATCTCCCCCATCTCGTGAGGCTCCACACATAGACGACCACTCTGATCTTCAAGGGCACCAACTGTGTCCCTTACTATCCTTTTGCTCTTAATACAGAGGGAGATAGACAGGTTAAGTGAGTGGGCAAAAACTTGGTAGATAATGTGGGAAAATGTGAGGTGATGCACTTTGGCAGGAAGAATAGAGGAGCTGAATATTATTTAAATGGAGAAAGGCTGCAGAAAGCTGCAGCACAGAGGGATTTGGGAGTCCTTGTGCATGAATCCCATAAAGCTAACATACAAGTTCAGCAGGTAATAGGGAAGGCAAGTGGAATGTTGGCCTTTATTTCAAAGGGAATGGAGTATAAAGATAGGGAAGTCTTGCTAAAACTATACAAGGCACTAGTTAGACCAGACCCAGAACACTGTGAACAGTTTTGGTCCCTTTATCTAAGGAAAGATATACTGGCATTGGAGACAATCCAGAGAAGTTTCACTAGGTTGATCCTGGGTATAGAAGGATTTTCTTATGAGGAGAGGGTGAGTAGGTTGGGCCTGTACTCACTGGAGTTTAGAAGAATGAGAGGTGACCTTATTGAAACATAGAAGATTCTTAGGGGGTTTGACAGGGTAGATGCTGAGAGGCTGTTTCCCCTTGTGGGAGAGTCTAGGACCAGAGGGCAGAATCTCAGAGTGAGAGGTCACCCATTTAAAACAGAGGTGAGGAGGACTTTCTTCTGTCAGAGGGTAGTGAGTGTGTGGTACTCTTTACCGCAGGGGGCTGTAGAGGCTGGATTAGGGTTAGGGTTAGGTGTAGTCAAGGCTGAGACAGACAGGTTTTTAATCAGTAAGGGAATCAAGGGTTACGGGGAAAAGACAGGAAAGGGCAGTACAGGATTATCAGATCAGCCACGATCTCACTGAACGGCAGAGCAGACTCAATGGGCCGAATGGCCTACATCTGCTCCTATGTCTTGTGGTCTTATAAATCTAAGTTTAGACCCTATGGATCAGTTATCATGTCCAATAAAACATATAACTGTAAATGTGTTCCTCTGCATTGGTTATCAAACCCAATTTAGCAATTAAATACCAGTTTATACTCTCCTGTATAAGTTATTTTGAATCATTGTGCGTGTGTGTGTGTGTGTGTGTGTGTATGAGTGTGTGTCTGTGTGTGTGTGTGTGTGAGTGTGTATGAGTGTGAGTGTGTGTGTGTGAGAGTGTGAGTGTATGAGTGTGAGTGGTTATTACAGTATCCAGCAGAGGGAGATTGCTGAAGATTAACTGTGTGTGTCTGTGTATTTTCTATGATACAGACAGTGTTCAGCAGAGGGAGACATTTATATGTGAAGGGGTTTGTGTGTGTTTGTGCGTTTTTATAGAAACATAGAAACCAGGAGCAGGAGGAGGCCATTCGGCCCCTCGATCCTGCTCCTCCATTCATCATGATCATGGCTGATCATCCAACTCAACAGCCTGCTCCCGCTTTCTCCCCATACCCTCTGATCCCTTTCACCCCAAGAGCTATATCTAACTCCTCCTTGAAAACATACAATGTTTTGGCCTCAACTACTTTCTGTGGTAGTGAATTCCACAGGCTCACCGCTTTCTGGGTGAAGACATTTCTCCTCATCTCCGTCCTAAATGGTCTACCCCGTATCCTCAGACTGTGAACCCTGGGTCTGGACTCCCCCCACCATCGGGAACATCCTTCCTGCATCTACCCTGTCCCGTCCTGTTAGAATTTTATAGGTTTCTATGAGATCCCCCCTCATTCTTCTGAACTCCAGTGAATATAATCCTAACCGACTCCATCTCTCCTCATATGTCAGTCCCACCGTCCCAGGAATCAGTCTGGTAAACCTTCGCTGCTCTCCCTCTATAGCAAGAACATCCTTCCTCAGATTAGGAGACCGAAGCTGTACACAATATTCCAGGTGTGGTCTCACCAAGGCCCTGTACAATTGCAGCAAGACATCCCTGTTCCTGTACTCGAATCCTCTTGCTATGAAGGCCAACATACCATTTGCCTTCTTTACCGCCTGCTGCACCTACATACTTACCTTCAGCGGCTGGTGTACAAGGACACCCAGGTCTCGTTGTACATTCCCCTCTCTCAATTTATAGCCATTCAGATAATAATCTGCCTTCCTGTTTTTGCTACGAGAATGGATAACCTCACATTTATCCACATTATACTGCATCTGCCATGCATTTGCCCACTCACTCAGCTTGTCCCAATCACACTGAAACATCTCTGCATCCTGCTCACAGCTCACCCTCCCACCCAGCTTTGTGTCATCTTTGTGTCTCGATGTCATTCTGACAGGGAGAGTGTTCAGCAGAGGGAGTAATTTATATTTGAAGATATATGTGTGCATGTATTGTGTGTGTGTCTGTGTGTTTGTCATACAGAGACAGTCCAGCAGAGATGTATTGTTAAAGTTGAAGATGTGTGCCTGTGTGTGCGTGTGTATCTGTGAGAGAGTGTGTCTGAGTGTTTGTGTGTATGTTTGCGTGACTGTGATTGTCTATACGCAGGGATGTCTGTGTATGTTTGTCATACAGGTGATATAGAGGGAGGTTTTTTACAGTTGAACATGCCTGTCTGTGTGTGTGTGTGTGTGTGTGTGTGTGTGTGCATGTGTGTTTGATTGTGTGTGCATGTTTCTGTGGTTGTCTGTATATTGGGATGTCTGTATATGTGTGTGAGATACAGATGCTATACAAATCATCTAGCAGGAGGAGATTTTTGAAGTTGAAGATGCCTGTGTGTGTGAGTGTGTCTGTGTGTGTGAGTGTGTGTGTGTGTGAGAGTGTGTGTGTGTGTGAGTGTGTGTGTGTGTGAGTGTGTGTGTGTGTGAGTGTGTCTGTGCGTGTGAGTGTGTCTGTGCGTGTGAGTGTGTCTGTGCGTGTGAGTGTGTCTGTGCGTGTGAGTGTGTCTGTGTGTGTGACTGTGTGTGTGACTGTGTGTCTGTGTGTGAGTGTGTCTGTGTGTGAGTGTGTCTGTGCGTGTGAGTGTGTGTGTGTGTGCATGTGTGTGTGACTGTGTGTGAGTGTGTCTGTGAGTGTGTCTGTGTCTGTGAGTGTGTCTGTGAGTGTGTCTGTGAGTGTGAGTGTGTCTGTGAGTGTGAGTGTATCTGAGTGTGTGTGAGTGTGTTTGTGTGAGTTTGAGTGTGTCTGTGTCTGTGTGTGTGTGTGTGTGCATGTGTGAGTGCGTGTGTGGGTGTGTTTGTGTGTGAGTGTGTTTGTGTGAGTGTGTTTGTGTGAGTGTGTTTGTGTGTGAGTGTGTGTGTGTGTGTGTGTGTCATTGTGTGTGTCTGTGTCTGTGTGTGTGTGTGTTTCTGTGCGTGTTTGTGAGTGCGTGTTTGTGAGTGCGTGTTTGTGAGTGCGTGTTTGTGAGTGCGTGTTTGTGAGTGCGTGTTTGTGAGTGCGTGTTTGTGAGTGCGTGTTTGTGAGTGCGTGTTTGTGAGTGCGTGTTTGTGAGTGCGTGTTTGTGAGTGCGTGTTTGTGAGTGCGTGTGTGTGAGTGCGTGTGTGAGTGTGAGTTAGTGTGAGTGGTTATTACAGTATCCAGCAGAGGGAGATTGCTGAAGATTAACTGTGTGTGAGTGTGAGTGTGAGTGTGTGTGTGTGTGAGAGTGATTATTACAGTATCCAGCAGAGGGAGATTGCTGAAGATTAACTGTGAGTGTGTGCGAGTGTGAGTGTGTGAGTGTGAGAGTGTGATTATTACAGTATCCAGCCGAGGGAGATTGCTGAAGTGTGAGTGTGAGTGTGAGTGAGTGGTTATTACAGTATCCAGCAGAGGGAGATTGCTGAAGATTAACTGTGAGTGTGAGTGTGAGTGGTTATTACAGTATCCAGCAGAGGGAGATTGCTGAAGATTAACTGTGAGTGTGAGTGTGTGTGTGTGTGTGTGTGTGTGTGTGTGTGAGTGAGTGTGTGTGGGTATTACAGTATCCAGCAGAGGGAGATTGCTGAAGATTAACTGTGTGTGAGTGTGTGAGTGTGTGAGTGTGTGAGTGTGCGAGTGAGTGAGTGAGTGAGTGTGTGAGTGTGTGTGTGTGTGTGTGTGAGTGTGAGTGTGTGAGTGGTTATTACAGTATCCAGCAGAGGGAGATTGCTGAAGATTGAGTGTGTGTGTGTGTGAGTGTGTGTGAGTGTGTGTGAGTGTGTGTGAGTGTGTGTGAGTGTGTGAGAGTGTGTGTGTGAGTGTGTGAGATTGGTTATTACAGTATCCAGCAGAGGGAGATTGCTGAAGATTGAGTGTGTGTGTGTGAGTGTGTGTGAGTGTGTGTGAGTGTGTGTGAGTGTGTGTGAGTGTGTGTGAGTGTGTGTGAGTGTGTGTGAGTGTGTGTGAGTGTGTGAGATTGGTTATTACAGTATCCAGCAGAGGGAGATTGCTGAAGATTAACAGTGTGTGTGTGAGTGTGAGTGTGAGTGTGAGAGTGTGAGTGTGAGTGTGAGTGTGAGTGTGAGTGTGAGTGTGAGTGTGAGTGTGAGTGTGAGTGTGAGTGTGAGTGTGAGAGTGTGAGTGTGTGAGTGTGTGTGTGAGTGTGTGTGAGTGTGTGAGTGTGAGTGTGGTTATTACAGTATCCAGCAGAGGGAGATTGCTGAAGATTAACTGTGAGTGTGTGTGTGTGTGAGTGAGAGTGTGAGAGTGTGAGAGTGTGAGAGTGTGAGAGTGTGAGAGTGTGAGAGTGTGAGAGTGTGAGAGTGTGAGTGTGAGTGTGTGAGTGTGAGTGAGTGAGTGTGTGAGTGAGTGTGTGAGTGAGTGTGTGAGTGAGTGTGTGAGTGTGTGTGTGTGAGTGGTTATTACAGTATCCAGCAGAGGGAGATTGCTGAAGATTAACTGTGTGTGTGTGTGTATTTTCTATGATACAGACAGTGTTCAGCAGAGGGAGACATTTATATTTGAAGGGGTTTGTGTGTGTTTGTGTGTTTTTATAGAAACATAGAAACCAGGAGCAGGAGGAGGCCATTCGGCCCCTCGAGCCTGCTCCTCCATTCATCATGATCATGGCTGAACATCCAACTCAACACCCTGCTCCTGCTTTCTCCCCATACCCTCTGATCCCTTTCGCCCCAAGAGCTATATCTAACTCCTCCTTGAAAACATACAATGTTTTGGTCTCAACTACTTTCTGTGGTAGTGAATTCCACAGGCTCACCGCTCTCTGGGTGAAGACATTTCTCCTCATCTCAGTCCTAAATGGTCTACCCCGTATCCTCAGACTGTGACCCCCTGGGTCTGGACTCCCCCCACCATCGGGAACATCCTTCCTGCATCTACCCTGTCCCGTCCTGTTAGAATTTTATAGGTTTCTATGAGATCCCCCCTCATTCTTCTGAACTCCAGTGAATATAATCCTAACCGACTCCATCTCTCCTCATATGTCAGTCCCACCGTCCCAGGAATCAGTCTGGTAAACCTTCGCTGCTCTCCCTCTATAGCAAGAACATCCTTCCTCAGATAAGGAGACCGAAGCTGTACACAATATTCCAGGTGTGGTCTCACCAAGGCCCTGTACAATTGCAGCAAGACATCCCTGCTCCTGTACTCGAATCCTCTTGCTATGAAGGCCAACATACCATTTGCCTTCTTTACCGCCTGCTGCACCTACATACTTACCTTCAGCAACTGGTGTACAAGGACACCCAGGTCTCGTTGTACATTCCCCTCTCTCAATTTATAGCCATTCAGATAATAATCTGCCTTCCTGTTTTTGCACCGAGAATGGATAACCTCACATTTATCCACATTATACTGCATCTGCCATGCATTTGCCCACTCACTCAGCTTGTCCAAATCACACTGAAACATCTCTGCATCCTGCTCACAGCTCACCCTCCCACCCAGCTTTGTGTCATCTTTGTGTCTCGATGTCATTCTGACAGGGAGAGTGTTCAGCAGAGGGAGTAATTTATATTTGAAGATATATGTGTGCATGTATTGTGTGTGTGTCTGTGTGTTTGTCATACAGAGAGAGTCCAGCAGAGATGAATTGTTAAAGTTGAAGATGTGTGCCTGTGTGTGCGTGTGTATCTGTGAGAGAGTGTGTCTGAGTGTTTGTGTGTATGTTTGCGTGACTGTGATTGTCTATACGCAGGGATGTCTGTGTATGTTTGTCATACAGGTGATATAGAGGGAGGTTTTTTACAGTTGAACATGCCTGTCTGTGTGTGTGTGTGTGTGTGTGTGTGTGTGTGTGTGTATGTGTGTTTGATTGTGTGTGCATGTTTCTGTGGTTGTCTGTATATTGGGATGTCTGTATATGTGTGTGAGATACAGACGCTATACAAATCATCTAGCAGGAGGAGATTTTTGAAGTTGAAGATGCCTGTGTGTGTGAGTGTGTCTGTGTGTGAGTGTGTCTGTGTGTGAGTGTGTCTGTGTGTGAGTGTGTCTGTGTGTGAGTGTGTCTGTGTGTGAGTGTGTCTGTGCGTGTGAGTGTGTCTGTGCGTGTGAGTGTGTCTGTGCGTGTGAGTGTGTCTGTGCGTGTGTGTCTGTGTGTATGTGTGTGTGAGTGTGTGTGTGTGACTGTGTGTGTGAGTGTGTCTGTGTCTGTGTGTGAGTGTGTCTGTGTCTGTGAGTGTGTCTGTGTCTGTGAGTGTGAGTGTGTCTGTGAGTGTGTGTGTGTCTGTGAGTGTGAGTGTGTCTGTGAGTGTGAGTGTGTATCTGAGTGTGTGTGAGTGTTTG
>JANJGN010001252.1:130000-137500 GCA_026770705.1 Isurus oxyrinchus | reverse complement strand
GTTCTAGGATTTTGTCCGTGTGGTGTAGGTACACCCACAGCACTGTTAGGGAGGGAGTTCCAGGATTTTGTCCCATGTGTGTTGTAGGTACACCTACAGCGCTGTTTGGGAGGGAGTTCCAGGATTTTGTCCCCGTGTGGTGTAGGTACACCCACCGCGCTGTTAGGGAGGGAGTTGCAGGAATTTGTCCGTGTGGTGTAGGTACACCCACAGTGCTGTTAGGGAGGGAGTTCCAGGATTTTGTCCGTGTGGTGTAGGTACACCCACAGCGCTGTTAGGGAGGGAATTCCAGGATTTTATCTATGTGGTGTAGGTACACCCACGGCGCTGTTAGGGAGGGAGTTCCAGGATTTTGTCCCCGTGTGGTGTAGGTACACCCACAGTGCTGTTAGGGAGGGAGTTCCAGGATTTTGTCCCTGTGGTGTAGGTACACCCACAGTGCTGTTAGGGAGGGGGTTCCAGGATTTTGTCCCCGTGTGGTGTAGGTACACCCACAGCGCTGTTAGGGAGGGAGTTCCAGGATTTTGTCCATGTGGTGTAGGTACACCCACAGCGCTGTTAGGGAGGGAGTTCCAGGATTTTGTCCGTGTGGTGTAGGTACACCCACAGCGCTGTTAGGGAGGGAGTTCCAGGATTTTGTCCGTGTGGTGTAGGTACACCCACAGTGCTGTTAAGGAGGGAGTTCTCAGGTTTTTGTCCATGTGGTGTAGGTACACCCACAGTGCTGTTAGGGAGGGAGTTCTAGGATTTTGTCCGTGTGGTGTAGGTACACCCACAGCACTGTTAGGGAGGGAGTTCCAGGATTTTGTCCCATGTGTGTTGTAGGTACACCTACAGCGCTGTTTGGGAGGGAGTTCCAGGATTTTGTCCCCATGTGGTGTAGGTACACCCACAGCGCTGTTAGGGAGGGAGTTGCAGGAATTTGTCCGTGTGGTGTAGGTACACCCACAGTGCTGTTAGGGAGGGAGTTCCAGGATTTTGTCCGTGTGGTGTAGGTACACCCACGGCGCTGTTAGGGAGGGAGTTCCAGGATTTTGTCCGTGTGGTGTAGGTACACCCACAGTGCTGTTAGGGAGGGAGTTCCAGGATTTTGTCCGTGTGGTGTAGGTACACCCACAGCGCTGTTAGGGAGGGATTTCCAGGATTTTGACCCAGCGACTGTGAAGGAACGGCCGATATATTTCCACGTCAGGATGGTGAGGGGCTTGGAGGGGAACTTCCAGGTGGTGAGTGTTCCCCATGTGTCTGCTGCCCTTGTTCTTTTCGATGGTAGAGGTAGTGGGTTTGGAAGGTGCTGGTGGAGGAGTCTTGGTGAGTAGCTGCAGTGCATCTTGTAGATGTTACACACACTGCTGCTACTGTGCGTCGGTGGTGGAGGGAGTGAATATTTGTGGATGGGGGGGCCGATCAAGCTGGGCTGCTTTGTCCTGGACGGTGTCGAACTTCCTGAACGTTGTGGGAGCTGCAACCCATCCAGGCAAGTGGTGAGAATTCCACAAGAAACTGTTCCCCCTCGGGAAAGGTTTGAGAACAAGAGGGTACAGACTGAATGCAATTAGCAAAAGTGGCCCCAGTGATGTGAGGAGAAACCTTTCCACACAGCGAGTGGTTAAGGAATGGAAATCGCTGCCTGAAAGTGTGGTAGAGGCAGCTACAATTCAAGCATTTAACAGGGAATTAGGCTGTTATCTGCTGGGTTACAAAGAGGAGGTGGGATAATGTCAATGAGTAATAACGGCAACGACTGCTCATTCGGAAGTCAGTAGCAGTCAAGATGGGCCGAAAGGCATCATTCTGTGCTTTGTCATCACCACGGATCATAGCCACAAATTAATTACGGACATATTGAAGTTTAAAGTAAGAAATGCACTTTTTAAAAATTGACCTACAAGCAAAAGTTGGCAGAGACTGTAAAGTACCCATTCGCTGGGAAATTCCCATGTGGATTACACTTGGCCAACTATCCAGAGAAAGGATTGTGACTCCAAACATTCATCAAGGCTGACATCGGACAGAGGCACTTCAAAGGAAGTGATGCAAAGCAAAATAAATCTTTTTACCCTCTCAATAGACAACATCTCCGGTTGAGTGTTCTCCCAGAATGTGGAATGGATCTGAGTGAAAAGAAAGCAGTTTCTAGGCAAACGGCATGTTTTTTTTATCCCTTCCAGGGATACACAAGAAAAGGGGTTAAAAGCCAACTGCAACCCTGGCCTCTGTGCGCTAGTGTTGATGTTCCAGACCTGGTGTGGGAGGATGTGCTTTGAAGGTCACAGCTGAAGAACATCAACCAGGGATCCCTGCACTTGTGTGTAAGTAAGTCCTTTATCTCTGATTGCAGGGACCAAGTCACAAGCTAGCAAAGGCACAGCGGAAACGGGAGCAGGAGAACCACTTTCAGCTAACCTGTAGAACTAAGAATCTCCAAACCCACTGCTCAGCTGCCAAGGCCAACTCTACTGGAATCACCCAACTTCATGGCCACAGCGTTTCGCCATTTGCTCCTCACGGATAAGCCAAAGACTAATTCGTATATATTATTTAAGTTTTATTTTTGGGCCCACTTCTCAGTCCTAATCTCTGTGTATGTGCGTTGCATTTATATTATTATCTCTCTCGTTATAGTAACTAATAAACTCATTCTTCTTTAATTCAAGAGATCCTGGTTAAATTGGCTCCTTTTAACAAATAAATACATTTGAGCTGGGAACATGTACGAAGAGGGAAGGGATCCTTTTTAAATGAGTCATGTTGTGGCTAACCGAGAGGATTGAATAAAGAGCGGGGGCCAGTTCATCCCTCCGCACCCGGGAGCAGAACAACTTGGGGTACCTCGTCTGGGGTTATCGGAAATTGGGGGAACATTGCCTGTGGACCAGTCACAACAGCTTTCAGAATTGTGTGATTCTGTGATTTTTATATTGTGCTGCCTCTTCCCTGGGTCCCTCTTCCCTCATCCTCTGGATTTCTGCCGCCCGGTTGCTGCTTTAATTGACATCCGTGAAATATAGTTGCACCACTGTTATTCCCAGCCTGTCGCTGCTTTAAGGATCGTTGCCCCCAGGAATGGGTGGCATGATGTCATGGCACTAGGGCGCCACCCAGAGGGAACTCCACGGCAGGGCTACATGACGATTGGTTCATAAGGTGCAAGGACGTTCACTGATTGGCTCAAGGGACTGTCAGTCACACTGGGCCAGTGAGCTCAAGCGCTTGCTCTCCTATTGGTCGGAATGTGAAGCCCCATTCGCACTGGGAAAATCGAGGGGCACTCAGGGGCTCCTGATTGGATGGGGCAGCTGTCACTCAACCGCTGCAGACCTCCTGTTGGACACTGTGGGTGAGGCTCACACTTGCTATTGGTCTCAGTCACAGCTCATCCCCTCTGATTGGCCAAGCTTGATGTTGTGGGGGGGGGTGGGGGGGTGCTGGCAGGTTGGGTGTGGCCAATGTCAGTGGTGGAAGGACCTCGTTGATGACCTGAGGCGACTGTCACTCAGCGGGAGGGGTTTCATCGCTGGGTGAGGTGGAAGAGTTGGACAAAGCTCAACCCCCCCCCCCACCGATTGCTTGAGGCAACTGCCAATCAGGGGGATGGAGCTCCCTGATTGGCTGAAAGTCGATTCAGAGGAGGCGGGGGGGGGGGGGGGTTTAGGGTCCAGTCCTGCAGATGTTCACTTTGCCCCCCATGGGTCACTGACTCTGTGTGTCCTGTAACTATTGGCTGAGCAATCATGGGGCTTTGGAATTCTCTGCCCCAGGAGGCGGTGGAGGAGGGTCACTGAATATTATTAAGGCGGAGTGAGATAGGTTGTTGTTAGACAAAGGAATCAAAGATTATCGGGGTTAGATGGGAACGTGGAACTCGAAACACAAGCATATCAGCCATGATCTTATTGAATGTCAGGGCAATGTCGAGGGGCTGAATGGCCTACTCCCTGTCTTATGTCATGTGCTCGCACACACTATCTGTCACCTCTTACCCCCTGGTGCACTGCTCTTTGTCCTGTGTCTATAGGGAGTTTGTGGGTAAATATTCCACCCATGGTCTGGAAACCCTGGGAGCTGCCTCTGGGCTGTTCTCAGTTGTTCTGTTTCTTCATTAATTGAACGATGGGTGTAAGTGGATATTTCACCACCTTCTTCACCTGTTCTCTGAACTTGGACTGAGTCACCCCATAAATAAATGTGTTTGTGCAGCAACTGAGATTATTCAGCACAAATCCGACTTCCCCAAGAATATATTCGGGGCCGGTGTAATCACTGGGATCGGTTCCTGTAAAGGTGTAATATAAGAAATCTATAACAGACACCGACCACAGGAGTATGAAGCTGCCGGAGATGGTGAAGAGTAAAATCACAGACTTCCTCCTGCTCTCCATCTCTGGGTCACTGTGATTCTCACCCTGGCTCTGACCCCTCAGTCCCTTACGGACACGACTGGTCACTAAAATGTGTCTGACTGTCAGAGCGTTGAGCGACAGTATTAAAGTGAACGGGAGCAGTGGGGTTAAAACCGTATCTAACCAGTCAAACCCCACCCATCCGGGGTCAGTACGATAGCTTGGCTTTGGATAACAGAACCAGGGAACATTGTCGATGACCTCTCCAGGTTCCTGTGTAAAGTTGTGTGGGATGTTTTTTAAACAGAGCAGAACGCCGGTTGTTGCTAGAACCACAGCTGCAGTTTTCTCAGTGCAATATGTTGTTTTCATCTTCTGGCAACAAATGGCCACAAATCGGTCAAAGGAGAAGGTGACGGTGAACCAGACAGAACAGTCTGTAGCTGCACGAATCAGGGCAGTGTTAACACTACACACAGGGGTGATGTCCAGGAGACTCTGTCCAAAATAATAATAAATGACCCTCCATAGTATGACCTCCGTGATAATGACCAGTAGATCCGCCATTGCCATGGCCACCAGGTATCGAGTGGTTATTTTGGAGAGACCACACTTTCCCTGGGATAATATCACAATCGCCAGTAAATTAACTGTAAGGGAAAGAGACTGGAAATGAACTGATCCAACATTCCCTGTGTCTGACATGGACATTAAGCGCAGGATTAAAGCACCAAAAGAGGTCAGTTGGGGAGATGTGAGAGGCTGAGGTTTGAAAATATAATTCCTCGTCCCGCACCAACCCATCACCATCCTGCGCAATTCCCAGTTTACCACATTCAGACGAGAAAGCATTAAAAGTGATTACTTCAGATATACAGAACAGGAACAGGCCATTTTTCCTAAACAGCTCATTTCAGTGTTGATGGTCCACTGGGATACCTGCCCATATTTCTTCTCTTAAATCTGACATCGTTACCCTCCATTTCCTTTTCCCTCACATCCTTGTCCTGCTTCCCTTAAGTAAATCAAAACTACTCACATCAAACAGTGCGGTAATGAGTTGCACATTCTCACCGCTCTTTGGGTGAAGCAGTTCCCTCTGAACCCCCTATCGGCTTCTCTGGTAACTATCTCATATCGATCGCCTCCCGTTATGTCCCTCCCCACAAGAAGAAATATTCTCTCTGTGCCCTCTCTGTGAAAACTGTTCACCGTTTTACATTTCTCATTACCTCACCCCTCAGCCTCCTCTTCTCAAGAGACAAACACACAGGCTGTCAATCCCTTCCTGATATTTACAACCAGGCATATCTGATATGATCCATGTAAATCGTCTCTCCACCCTCTCCAGTGCCTGTATAACATTTTTATAATATGATATCCGACCAGAACTGTTAGAAGTACGCAAAATGTGGTCCAACCAAGGTTCGATACAGTTTAATCATAACTGCGCAACTTTTCATTTCTTCCTCCACAGACGTAAAGTCTTGTGTATGCTCCTGCTAATGTGCTGCACAACCTTTAACGACTCACCTCGTTGAATTCCCAGATCCCTTCCTTACTCTCCCACATCCAAGTCCAAAGTGAGCTCAATATTCTCCCCACCAGAACGTACTGCTCCACTTTTATCTCTGTTGAAATTCATTTTGTCAAGTGTTCCCCTCCGCTTAGGGACCCCCACTGAATACCATTCTACACTGGGAGATACTCCCAATAATAGTCTTCCTGAAACTGTAAAATGATTCAAGCATATTCTCTGTGAAGTGATGTGTTCCTTGGTGCAGCCGGCAATCCCTCTGTATTAAACTGTGGGGCGATACATCCCCAAAGCCTTTCATTTAAACCCTGTGAGAGTGCCTCAGGGAATTAATTCCCTGTTGTGTTAGCACGTATTGAGCACTGAGACTCCTGGGATGTGACCTGTTGTCTGATGGTTCACTGATTCTGTGTCCTGTGTTGATTGTGGGTTTGTGGATAAATATTTCATTCATGAGCTGGAAACCCTGCGACCTGCATCTGGGCTGTTCTCAATCAGAGAACATAGAGTTATATAGCACAGATACAGGCCCTTCATCCCATCGTATCCGTGCTGGCCATCATCAATTCTAATCCCATTCTCCAGCACTTGGATCGCAGGCCTGTATACTTTGGCATTTCAAATGCTCATGTAAATGCTTCTTAATTGTTGTGAGGGTTCCAGCCTCTACCACCCCCTCAGGCAGTGAGTTCCAGATTCCAACCACACTCTGGGTGAATATTTTTCCCTCAAACAGCCTCTTAACTTCCTACCCCTTACCTTAAAACTATGCCCCCTTGGTTATTGACACATCCAGTTAAGGGGAATAGTTTCTTTCTATCTAACCTTTCTGTACTTTGCATCATTTTGTACACGTCTACCATGTCCCCCCTCAATCTTCTCCGCTCCAAGGAAAACAACCTCAGCCTATCCAGTCTCTCTTCATAGCTGAAATGCTCCAGCACGGGCAACATCCTGGTGAATTTGCTCTGTACCCTCTCCAATGCAATCACATCCTTCCTAAAGAGTGGCGAGCAGAACTGCACACAATTCTCCAGGTGCAGCCTAAAGAGCATTTCATACAGTTCCAACATAACCTCCCTGCTCTTATACTTATGCCTCAGCTAATGAAGGCAAGAATCCCCTATGCCTTCTTAATGAACTTATCTACCTGTGTTGCTGCCTTCAGGGGTTGATGGACAAGTCCACCAAGGCCCCTCTGATCCTCTATACTCCCTAGCACCTACTATTCACTGTGTTTTCCCTTGCTGTGTTAGTCCTCCCAAAATGCACCACCTCACACTTCTCAGGATTAAATTCCATTTGCCACTGCTCTGCCCATCTGACCAGCCCATCTATATCCTGCTGGAATCCAAGGCTTACCCCCTCACTATTTGCGACGCCACCAATTTTCGTGTCGTCTGCGAACTTACTGATCCTACCTCCCATGTTCAAGTCTAAATGCTTAATGTGCTCTACAAACTGAAAGGGTCCCAGCACCAATAGCTGTGGAGCTCCACTGGGAACAGACTTCCCAATGCTAAAACAACCTTCAACCATCACCCGCTGCCTCCTGCCGCTAAGACAATATTAGATCCAATTGGCCAAACTGCCTTAGGCCCTATGGGCTCTCATCTTCTG